>CAUYPO010019108.1:0-11415 GCA_963574435.1 Cheirogaleus major | reverse complement strand
CCAATTAATTGCTTTCTATTTATAGTAGAGATGGGGTCTCGCTCTTGCTCAGGCTGGTTTCGAACTCCTGAGCTCGAGCAATCCGCCCGCCTCGGCCTCCCAGAGAGCTAGGATTACAGGCGTGAGCCACCGCGCCCGGCCCCATATGAATGAGTTGAATCAGATTGAACACCAAGAATTTTATCAGAATACCTATAGCACTGCCAGGATCCAAGGTAAATAAGAAGGCCAGTCCTAGTTTATTAGCTGTTATTTAGTTGGTTTGAGAAATCCCTCAAAACCATTAAATTCCTTATGTTTTGACTTTATCTAAAAAAAATGAATAAATCTGTAACACCTATAATAAGTTGACAAAACAGTAAATGAAGGCCAGACTCGGTGGCTTAGGCCTGTAATCCTAGCACTTTGGGAGGCTGAGGGGTGAGGATCGCTTGAATCCAAGAGCTTGAGACCAGCCTGAGCAAGAGTGAGACCCTGTCTCTACAAAAAATAAAAACATTAGGTGAGTGTGGGGTGTGTACCTATAGTCCCAGCTACTTAGGAGGCTGAGGCAGAAGGACTTCTTGAGTCCAGGAGTTGGAGGCTGCAGTGAGCTATAATGATGCCACTATAATCTAATCTGGGCAATGGAGGGAGATCCTGTCTCAAAACAACAACAACAAAACAGTATATGCGGAAAAAAGTTAATAAAACAAAGTTTTCACTGATTTAATGAAAATCCAGGTTATTTTATTATTTTGTTTCTGAAATCATGCATTGCCAAATAAAAGTTAATGTAGCTAGAAGTCGATTGTGCCATTTTGTAGTTCTGATTCTTTCTCTGTGGGTCTCCAACCACATCCCACAGTTGTAAAAATTCTTCCATTCTTTCCTTAGACATGGACTGGTCCCTTTGCAAGTAGATCAATTTTTGCATATTGAGCCCACATTTATGGGTATCTCTGAAATTTAGTCAATGTATGTATGTTTTGCTTTGTGAATATTATGTGTGATCTCACAGGAAATACTATCTCTTTATGAATTCAATTTATAAGGTACATTATGGAGTAAAACTTTATTTTATAAGTCTAAGGGAAACAAATTGTCTGTTGGATTCCAAGTTGTATTCCCAGAAGTTTCAAAACATAGTCACTCTGATCTTTGTATGACTCATTTCTCAAAGTCCTATGTTTTCTTTTTATCCCTACTGCATTCAGCTCTGTTAGAAAGGAAAACTTTCATTTGTGCTTAATAAATGATCTCGTATTAAAAATAAGGTCATGTGTTATGCCCATACATTCATCCCACAATATATTTGAGAACCTGCTATATGCTAAGTATTATATTTACAGATTTCATCATAATAGTAAAAATTAGAAATTATTTAAATGCCCATTGTAGAGGAATGATGAAATAAATATTATATATAGCCATTTAAATTATAGTGTAACTCACATTTAAAATCATGCCATTTAACAATTCAGAAAAATGTTTTTGATAGAATGTTAAGTGAAAAAATGAGTTAGAAAAAAATGTGTGATATTACAACCGGAAGAATATAGAGTTAACCAACAACAGAGGTTGTCTAATCTAATCTATTTTGTCCTATAATAAGCTTTTGTACATTTTGTGATATGAAAATATATGTTTATTTAGAAGTATATAAATCAGTTGGGTGTTAGACCATGAAGAAAGTGAGATATTACACATAGAGAATTTGTTTTCAAAAATATAAATACAGCCTAGGCAACACAAAGAGGCCCCATCTTTACAAAAAAATTTTTCTTTTTTTTTTTTTTTTGAGACAGTCTCACTCTGTTGCCTGAGCTAGAGTGCCTTGGCGTCAGCCTAACTCACAGCAACCTCAAACTCCTGGGCTCAAGCAATCCTTCTGCCTCAGCCTCCCGAGTAGCTGGTACTACTGGCACACGCCACCATACCCGGCTAATTTTTTCTATATATTTTTAGTTGGCCAATTAATTTCTTTCTATTTTTAGTAGAGACGGGGTTTCGCTCTTGCTCAGGCTGGTTTCGAACTCCTGAGCTCAAACTATCCGTCCACCTTGGCCTCCCAGAGTGCTAGAATTACAGGTGTGAGCCACCGTGCCAGGCCTGATTTTTCTCTTTATATGCCTTTATACAGTTTAAAATTTTTATAATGGAGAATTTTTATCCTTACGTTTTTTTAAAACTATTTTTTTAAAATTCTATCCCCCAATCTTTCTTTGTAATAATGTCAGCCCAGCGTCTGTCCCATCTGCCTATTGTCTGGACCATTAATTACCCAGTGACTTTGCTGTTGAACTTGATAGAACTCAGAAAATTGTATTGATAACTCCGAGGCCCCTTCCCTGCCCACAATTGTAAAGGGAGAAGGTTCAATCATTTGACCCTGTTATAGGTGGATGATTCATGTGGCTATATAATCATTTCTGATGATGAGTAGACACCTAGGCCAGTTAAGGGAGACAAATCCACCTTTTTTTTTTTTGAGATGGAGTCTCGCTCTGTCACTGTGGGTAGAGTGCAGTGGCATCATCGTAGCTCACTGCAACCTCCAACTTCTAGACTCAAGCAATCTTCTTGCCTTAACTTCGCGAATAGCTGGGACTATAGGCATGAACCACCACACCCAGCTAATTTTTCTATTTTTAGTAAAGACAGGTCTCGCTCTTGCTCAGGCTGGTCTCGAACTCCTGAGCTCAAGCAGTCCTCCCGCCTCGGCCTCCCAAAGTGCTAGGATTACAGGCATGAGCCACCACGCCCAGACTCAGAACTCTTCTTCTTCTTTTTATTTTTTAGAGACAGGGTCTTGCTCTGTTGACCAAGCTGGAGTGCAGTGGCATCATCATAGCTCACAGTAACCTAAAACTCCTGGACTCAAACAGTCCTCCCACCTCTATGTCCTGAGTAGCTGGGACTACAGGCTCAATCTACACCACACCAGGCTAATTTTTAATTTTCATAGAGATGGAGTCTTGCTATGTCGCTCAGGCTGGTCTCAAACTCCTGATCTCAAGTAATTCTCCCACCTCAGCCTCTCAAAATGCTGGGATTACAGGCCTGAGCCACCGTTCCTGGCCATCCACAGAACTCTTTTCATCTTGCAAAACTGAAACTTTCTACCCATTAAGCATTAACTCCTCATTCCCCACCCTCTACCTTTTTTTTTTGACAGTGTTTTAGGATGATCAGAAGGAGGGTTAAAAATGTGGAAAAATTAGCTGGGCGTGGGGGCGCACACCTATAGTTCCAGCTTCTCGGGAGGCTGAGGCAGGAGGACTGCTTGAGCCCAGGAGTTTGACTTTGCAGTGAGCTATGATCACACCACTGCACTCTAGGAGGGCAACAGAGTGAGACTCCACCTCAAAGAAAAAAAAAAGATAGTTCTATGTGGATGGTGACAGTAGCACAACATGAATGTGAATGCTATTCAACCATACACTTAAAAATGGTTGAGATGGTGAATTTTATGTTATGTGGCTTTTACCAAAATACTTTTAAGAGTATCATGCTCTACCAGGTGAGCTAGCCAGGTGGGTACTACCACAATATTTTTCTAAATGCATGTAGCACACCTGTAGTCCCAGCACTCGGGAGGCTGAGGTGGAAGGACTGCTTGAGACAGGAGCTCAAGACCAGTCTGGACAGCATAGTGAGACCCCCATCTCTATAAAAAATAGAATTAAATAAATATATTTATTGTAAAAATGCATGCAGATAGCTACCCTTCCATTCAACTTCACACTTCACATATCCACTAAATCAGAGTTTATTTAAAAAAAAAAAAAAGCAGTGGTAACAACAATAAAACAAAAACAAAAGCACTACTACCTTTTTACATACATTCTATCTGAAAGTAGAATCAAGGCTAGCCACTGGGATTTTGGCAAATTAGATGTACTCCTTCCTCAGAACAAAACAAAGGTCCTTCATATATTTACCTAGGTCTAAAGAACTCTTTTCTACCTGTTACAGGGTATTATTTTATTTTTTTTTATATTATTAAATTTTTTTTCTTTTCTCTCTCTCTTTTTTTTTTTTTTAGAATGCAGAACACCTGACAGTCAAACCTATTATAGGGTATTATTTTAAAAGGAAAAACTCTTGTAGACCGTTAGGAAGGGACCCATTCATAACTCTCTTGTAAAAGACCAGGGCAAATGAAAATTAATTGCAAGCCCTCGAGGATGACAGATGAATAACACACCTTGGTGCATAAAATGAAACTGGTGTCCGGAGGGGCCTGCAGCACTGGGACAGCTAATGGGGGCAATTGTTTCCGCTTTTTCTCCCCAGTCACTCATTAACATTTAGTTGTCCAGCAAGTCACACAGGAGATGCCTGACTCTTGCTGTCTCAGAAAAACCAGGGACGTGTGGCAAGCGCTGCACCTAACAGAAGTTTACTGCGTGCAGGAAAGTAATGTTTGGTGAGTGAAAGGGGCAGGCTGGCACTCGGTCCTCATCCAGTTCAAATCTAGGTGGATGACAGGCCTGGAAAGAGTGCTTCTGTCCTCAGAGATGCTAGAAAAAGTACAAGTAGGCAACATTTTGAAAACACATTTTGAGCCAAGCACGGGTCTAAGTCCACATCCCTTTTCTTGTGGCTTTCTCGAGTAATCCCCTGCTGAGGCCAGCTGCTTCCTTTGCTGCTACAAGGATCTGCCTAACTTAACTTCTTTGAGTCTCAATTTTGTCATCTGTGAAATGGGATAATAGTGGAGCCTACCTCTCATGGCTGCCTGAGGATTAAATGAGTTAATGCTGGTAAAATGATTAGACACAACCTCAACCAGTGTTAGAGATGATACCACCATCACCATCATCATCTTCATTATTTCCAGTATTTCCAACTGTCCCTGCCTCTCTCCCAGCCAGCTCTTTGGCAATGCCATTCTCTCTCAGTCATTATGTATTGTTCATTTGGAAATATTTTCCTTGGCTCCTGTTTTTGTCCTCTCCATAGATTCTTTTCTATATATTACTTTATTTTATTTTTTAGAGTCAAAGTCTCGCTCTGTTGCCCAAGCTAGAGCACAATGGCACGATCGTAGCTCACCATAAACTCGAACTCCTGGGCTCAAGTGATCCTCTTGCCTTAGACTCAGCCTCTCAAGTAGTTAGTTAGGATCTACAGGCACATGCCACCATGACAAGCTATTTTTTTTTTTTTTTTGGTAGAGATGGGGGTCTCACTGTGTTGCCCAGGTTGGCCTCAAACTCCTGGCCTCAAGCGATCCTCTCACCTCTGCCTCCCAAGGTGGTGGGATTACAGGCATGAGCCACCATTCCCAGCTGAAAAGCTGTATTCGAGAGGCCAAGGCAACCCATCATCTTGGGTTGCCTGGGACTGAGGGGGTTCCCAGGACACAGGACTTTCAATGTCAAAATCAGGGAACTTGGGCAAACTGGGACAAGTTGGTCGCCATACACAGAGGAGCATAATGTGGGCTCTGAAGCCTGGATTCAAATTCTGACTCTATTTCTTAGCTGTGTAACCTTGGACAAGTTACTTAACCTCTCTGAGCCTCAGTATTCTCATTTGTAAAATGGAGATAATAAAAGTACCTACATAGGATTGTTTTGAGGATTAAATGAGTTAATAAACATAAACAGCTCAGGATAATGCCTGGCACATAGTATATACATGACTTATGTCACCTACTATTATTGACTCAAAATTTTGTGACATCAAAGCATAATCCAAATGTGCACTAAAATCCCCATTGATCAGACACAATCCAGCTTGGATCTTTAACTGAATTTTTTCTGTTGTTTTAATACTTCCATTTTAACTGGAAGCACAAAAACAGAACCAGCCAATATTTTGTTCCCCCCAAATGTAAATTCCGGGCTTAGTGTTAGGTGTCACCACAGTTTTAACACAAATTACCTTACCTACACTGTCGTGTATCTCGCTGCTGGTGCCGAACACAGCCACTCCCAACAAGCCCCTTGATCCCGAATCAAGAAACATCCCATCTGACTGGGCGCAGTGGCTCACGCCTGTAATCCTAGCACTCTGGGCGGCCGAGGCAGGTGGATCACTCAAGGTCAGGAATTCAAAACCAGCCTGAGCAAGAGCGAGACCTCATCTCTACTAAAAATAGAAAGAAATTAATTGGCCAACTAAAAATATATAGAAAAAAATTAGCCAGGCATGGTGGCGCGTGCCTGTAGTCCCAGCTACTCGGGAGGCTGAGGCAGTAGGATCGCCTGAGCCCAGGAGTTGAAGGTTGCTGTGAGCTAGACTGACACTATGGCACTCTAGCCCGGGCAACAGAATGAGACTCTGTCTCAAAAAAAAAATTCAAAAGAAGAAACATCCCATCATCTTTACCACACTGTACTACAATCATAGACCAGGACAATGTAAAAAGATTTTCAACAAGCATCCCAATAAAAAGAGGTTTCTCTTTTTAGCCCTCCTTTAACCAGAAAAGTCCATTTATTCAGAACCTCCTCTATTCCCAAAGGTATTTCTGTACTAGGGAAGTCAGTCTTAAGTGGGGTATTTATACCACAAAGGTAAAAGACAGTTGTTATGGGTTGAACTATGTCTCCCCCTCTCCTCACATGATGTTGCAATCTTAACCCACAGCACCACGTGAATGTGACCTTATTTGGAAATAAGGTCCTTGCAGATGATCAAGTTAAGATAAGGTTACTAGGGTAGGCCCTAATCCAATATGACTGGTATCCCTATAAAAAAGAGATTTGGACACAAAAACAGGCACCCAGGGAGAACGCCATGTGAAGATAAAGGCAGAGATCCGGTGGTAGATCTCCACGCCAAGGAATGCAAAAGGTTGCCAGCAACGCACCAGAAGCTAGGAGAGACTTGGAAATAAATTCTCCATCAAGCCCTCAAAGAGAACCAACCCTACAGACACCTCGATCTCAAACCTCTAGCCTCCAGACAATAAATTTTGTTTAAGCCACCTGTGTTGTGGTACCTGGTTACTGCAGCCCTAGCGAATGAATACAAGAGTGAATAAAATTTTTTAGTACCTACCATATGCCAAGCGCTTTATCTTCATAACTTCTCCTACTATGTGTAAAACTCCATGCTGGGCACCAGGGGAGGAGGGGACAAGGACTCACCAAGAGGACCCAAACACTGGGCTGCCCTAACCCCAAGGAGAAGAGATAAGGGATGCCCTACCATAAATCCAAGGTGGTATCAGGAAGGGCTTCCTGGAGGAGGTAGACTTTAACTAATAAGACATAGACCTGTGGAGATTGGAAAAGGGACATTCCAGGGGCAGGAACAGAACAGGCAGGTGCATGAGACAGGAAGGAAGGAGCAGGAATCCTGGGCAGTTTGGATTTGCTGGGGCATGGAAGGGACGTGGTGGGACAGATGCTTGGCAAGGTAGACTGCGAGGAGGGCCCCCAGGGCACTGAACACCAAGCAAACAGTAAAGAACCAATTAACCAGAGCCCAACTACCTGAAGTCCTCAATAAAAAGGATGTTTAAGTTTTTTTGTCTCTGTACTTCTTTTCGTAAGAAAGATGCAAAATTTTAAATGATATTAATCTACTGGATAGAATTTGTCTATTGAGGCACAACATATGTGAAAGCTCCTAGCAGTGCCTGGTACACAGTAGGGAACCAGTACATACATAAGCTAATTTTGTGTTAATGTTAGCCAAAGAAACCCTATAATTCATGCTTTGGTGTAGGAAATCACTCTGGATGAATGGGAATTGTTCTACCACAGCCCTAATCTACCTGTGTGTCAGAATTTTCTTCCTTTTTTTCTGTTTTTCCTTCTCCTTTTTTTGCAGCAAAGTATTTTCATGATGCTCTCCCTTTTTTCTAAAGGGGATATTCTCTTTAATCTGGACACATCTGTCTGTGACAAACATGGTCCTTGTTCATTCATTCAACAAATACTGAGAATCTTGGTCAGGTGCAGTGGCTCACGCCTATAATCCTAGCACTCTGGGAGGCTGAGGCAGGAGGATCGCTTGAGCTCAGGAGTTCAAGACCAGCCTGAGCAAGAGTGAGACCCCGTTTCTACCAAAAAGCAAAAAAAACCAGCCGGGCGTTGTGGTTTGCACCTGTAGTCCCAGCTAGCCTGGGAGGCTGAAGCAGAAGGATCACTTAGAGCCCACGAGTTGGAGGTTGCAGTGAGCTATGATGATGCCACTGCACTCTAGCCTGGGTAGCAGAGTGAGAATCTGTCTCAACTAAAAAAAAGAAAAAAAGAAAAAAGGAAAATTTTTAAAAAGAGAGAGAGAGAAATTTTTATGTGTCTAGAACTGATGATAGGCATTGGAAAAACTAAACAGAAATGTCTCTGCTCTCACAGAGCTTCAATCTGGCCAGAAACACAGACAACAAACAAACAGGTAAGTAAACAAGATGGGGCTTGATAATATAGAGGCAGGAAGGAGTGATACCTTTCCTCACCCACTAGAAAGATCACAGATGACACTTTTATACAAAGACAGATTAACAAGAGACA
Organism: Cheirogaleus major; assembly: GCA_963574435.1. Taxonomy (NCBI): domain Eukaryota; kingdom Metazoa; phylum Chordata; class Mammalia; order Primates; family Cheirogaleidae; genus Cheirogaleus; species Cheirogaleus major. Next base: position 2,959 of record CAUYPO010019108.1, on the reverse strand, counting down.
AGCACAGCAAATGTATTTAATCAAAGTTTTACATGATACCGGAACCTTCAGAAATAAAGACCCAAGGGAAACTCTATTTTTGTGCTTAGGTTGCATGAAGAAATGGACAGCCATATAGCAATGTGATTGGGCAAAAGGGTATGCTATCATGGTAATATACTGGGAAGGGAGACCCCAGCAAGGCCTGCCTGTTAAGATTCCTTCTTGGCTTCTCTGTGTAGCATTTCTCCCCTCTATACCATGGGGCAGACCCCTCTGGAATGAGGGTCTTCGAGGGAGAAGGGAGACAGTAGACAGTGACCTTTCTAAGTTTTGTGGCTTGCTTTGGGGCAACGGGGCTCTAGTTTCTATGAGCCACCACAGGGGAGAGGAATTCTGGTTTCTTTCTTTTTTTTTTCTTTGAGACAGAGTCTTGCTCTGTTGCTCAGGCTAGAGTGGCGTGGCGTCAGCCCAGCTCACAGCAACCTCAAACTCCTGGGCTCAAGCGATCCTCCTGCCTCAGCCTCCCGAGTAGCTGGGACTACAGGCATGCACCACCATGCCCAGCTAATTTTTTTCTACATATTTTTAGTTGTCCAGCTAATTTCTTTCTAGTTTTAGTAGAGACGAGGTCTCGCTCTTGCTCAGGCTGGTCTCGAACTCCAGAGCTCAAACGATCCTCCTGTCTCGGCCTCCCAGAGTGCTAGGATTACAGGCGTGAGCCACTGCGCCCGGCCGGAATTCTGGTTTCTATGACAAAGTTTGGGGGAAAAAGAGAGACAGAAGGGCAGAAGGTCACAGAGACTTTGCTTCTGAGGACTTTGAGTCTCCTTTAGTCCCAAGTATTCAGCATGCCTGGGTCTCACTGTGGGGAACTGTCTTCTGAGCTCTGACAACAGCAGAAAGGGCTGGGGAAACAGAAAGCAGGGGGGTGAGTCATTCATTCAGCGCTCATTTAAATAAGCTGTAGTGAGCATTGGCAATGAGCTGGCACTGTGCTAGGTGTCAGATATACATCGATAAGCAAAACCTGACAGAGATCCCTGTGCACTTGAACTCCCATTTCAGTCCTAGAGGTGATAGAGGGTGTGAAGTTGGTGGGGCAGTGGGGGGCAGAATCCTATTTTAGAAGCAGTGGTCAGGGGAAGCCTCTTTGAGGATGGGGCTTTAGCTGAAGGGGAAGGAGAACAGCAGATGCAAAGGCCCTGAGGCAGGAAGGTACCTTCCAGGAACAGAAAGGAGGCCAGTGGAGCTGAAGCCAAGCTGGAAGGAACTGACATTTTGTGGGAAAATCCACAGGTCCTCCTCCTGAACTGTGGCTGGACATAGGAGTCCAGGAGCACAGGGGCTGGAGTCGGGGAGGTTTCACCTCCTTCTTCCACACACTCACTTCCTGGGCCTGGGACAGAACCCTGCAGGGACACATCTGCCTCTCCAATCCCAAACTCCCAGGGAAGTGAGAGTGCAGTTGAGGAAACAGTATGCCACTAGGCCGGGAGGCTTCCTCTGCTGGGCGCAGCGCTCTCCCTTTCTGGAGGGAGTGGGGGCGCCCAACACATGCCATAACTTAAATGCTTCCAGCATCCAGGCCCTGCTGCCGCCTCTCGCTTTCCTGCTTTGCTAGAGCTCTGAGTTTATTTCTGCCCAGGTGCGGAACAATGTGAGATAAGCTGGGTTTTGATCTGTTTGGGTTCGGTCTGTTTGTTTTCTCCACCTAGGGAATTTCTCCCACCGCCAAGCAGCCTAGACAAACCCATTTTCATTTTTGTGTATTTCCCACCTGGGGTGTGAGGCTGACAGGCCCAACAACTGGCGAGGTATCCCCACGGTGCAGCTGGCAGCCTCTCTGCAAAGGTGTAACGAGATGCTTTGGGGAGTAATTTACACTGGAAGAAGATGTTGCAAGTTATTCTTAATTTGCAGCTCACCAGCATTTCACACAATGATCTCGCTGGAAGGGGGCCCCTCTAGACCAGGTCACTGATGCCTTTTGCTCACCGCCTCCCTCAACTCCCTCCCCACAAACACACACACACACACACAAACTGTGATTTGCCACCTTTTCATTTACTTGAGGGGGAAAAAAAAAAAGCAACTCAGAGCCACATACCGGAGCTGGCAGGCAAGGATGGGGCGGGTCAAGACCTTCTCTTCCACACTCACTCATTGTGGCGTAAGAATGAACCACCCTCCCTCGCCCCAAGGCTCAGCACTTCCTCTGCTTCCCAGCCACTTCTGGGAAGGCTCTCTGTCCCCAGGAGTGCTGAGAAATAGGCTTCTTAAAGCGCAGGAGCTCTCATCCCCCAGGGATCATAGGTTCCAAGGTGAGACCTTGGAACAAGCCCCGTTCTAAATTAGATTGGACTGCCACCTCCTTGGAATGGCAGGCTTCTAGAAGCTTAGGGCGTCAATATTGTTTGTTTCCATGAACAGCTTTGAGAGAGGCTTCTACATAGGGAAAGGAAGAAACCAGTGGAGCAGGGACCCCAGTTCCTAGTCCTGGGAAGAGACAGCAGGGTCACCAAAGGATAGCTTAGAAAGGTTTCTCACACCCCTGTGATCAGCCCACACTGCCTGTGACTTTGTTGGCACTATTGATTGTATTGACTGTTCGTCATTCTTTTGTAAGGGACAACGACCCCACACACCTTCCATGTTGTTACCCTTTAAGCCTTCCTGAATAGGAAATTTGAAGCCACACTAGTGAAAATAATAATAATAATAACTCGGAAACCACTCAAGACCCTCTGCCATTCAAAACCCCTCTGAACCCCTAAATATTTTGTATTTATAGAATACTTCACAATTTACACACCCTCTTCCCCTTAAATTTTATTATTATTATTTTTGAGACAGAGTCTCACTCTGTTGCCCAGGCTAGAGTGCCGTGGCATCAGCCTAGCTCACAGCAACCTCAAACTTCTGGGCTCAAGCGATCCTCCTGCCTCAGCCTCCCGAGTAGCTGGGACTACAGGCATGC